>JACXGK010016347.1:0-10603 GCA_016801125.1 Novumbra hubbsi
CGCAGCGAATTGTATGCATTGACTGTGTGGAAAGGGGGGCTATTTAAAGGGGTCCGATGTGAACGGACATTAGATCTACATGTCCGGCGAGACAGATCTCCGGGTGCGCATTCGTAATAAAGGTGTATGATTTGGGAAGACTTGAACGGCGTGGACATTCTCTGATTTGCAACCCGGGGGGAAACTTTAGTTCCTACAGCGCGCGCTGGACCCGACTGGAAAAAGAACCCAAGCTGACAGGATCAGGAAAACCGGACAGAACCCCCCCATTATCATGTCAATTTTTATATGTCCAAACATAACAAGACAAACACATGACGTACAAACACATAGACAATACATACAACACTGGCTAATAGATTGTTACTCAACATGTTTTTGTTGAGTTTCATATTTTTGATCTGCTCAATTCGTCTTCTTCCTGGTCTACCTCCCCTGTCTATGTGTGTGTGTGCGTGTGTGTGTGGGTGTGTGTGTATGATGAATACTATTTCCCCTGTCTAGACCATCACTCACCTATTTCCTCCTCTTGCAGTCTAACTATGAAAGCCTCTAATAAGATGTGACTATGTGTGGCATGTGTGTTTGTATAAAGTTGGAAACTAATTCCCTGTTATATTGGGCCTATCCTAGATCCTAACCTAACCAGGGGTCTCCACCCCCATCTTAATCCTCACCAAAATGTTTTACCTTTCCCTCTGTAACTTCACTTCTTTCTCCACATTTTCACCCTTCAATCTGTTCAGCCCCTGGCTTCCATTTTATGTTCTCCGTCTCCATTTTCCACACAATCTCTGTTCACCTACGGTTCCTACAGTACTTGCATACAACCAGTAACCGCAACACGACAGCAACATACAACTAACGATACCACGTGACAAAACAAAGGGACATTTACACCCAGTTACGACAAAAATACAAGGACAAACATTAGACACACAGTTATTTCGGAGGCTGCCGCCAACCAGGACTTAAATTAACCCACTTAGTTTGGAGATTTCACCCTCCAGGCCTTTCACCTTATTGGTTCTGAGTTTTTAATTTTCTCCTGGTTTTTCACCATTTAGTTTGGAGTATTTACTCTCCTGGTATTTCACCATAATAAATAGTTTGGAGGTCCTCAATTCTCCGGGCTGCCTTAGCCCAGCAATCCACAGAGACGCCGCTCTGTAGACTTCCTCGCTTCCGTCGAAACAAGGTAGGATATGCTACTTCTAGGATATAAAGTTTGGAGGTCCTCAATTCTACGGGCCTTTTTAGCCCAGCTCCCTATAGAGACGCCGCTTTATAAGGTCCTTGTTTCCGTCGAAACAAGGTAGGATTTGCCACTTCAAGGATCTAAAGTTTTGGAATATTTTAAAATATTGAAGCCAAAATTAGTTCGGAGGTTAGTCCTCGCGGGCCTCTAACCCCTAGTTTGTCCGGAGACGCCACTCCATCCAGGCCGTTAGTTTGGAAATCTTAATTTACACTCTTCGTACTCTTCACAAACGATCTTCAAAATTTGGCTATGGCCAATACGCAGAGTTGTTCTTAAAATAGGTTCTGCTCACCTTAATAACTTGCCCGGCTGAAAATCGTTGGGAATTTCCGGAGGCTCTGGTTAAATCAATTGGCGGGAACACTCTCCGATCCCGGACGAGCCCCCAAGTTGTAGAATTCAAACTACTTCCCCCGAGTCCTGAATCAGAGAATGTCCACACGGTCAGCTATTTCCAAAGTAAACGCCTTTTATTACAGATATATCTGGAGATCGTTCCCCAAAATACAGCTAGGAAGATCTGAAGTCCGTTCACATTGGACACATTTTATGTAGCCTATTCCTCCCTCACTCATTGTATCGAAATTGCAGAGCGTGCTTCCTAGGTGGGCGTGTTCCGTCCTGCAGCCCCCATCTCCCTCCATGGGGCCCTCTGATGGCCTTGGAGGCCGACGAAGAAGACAGTTGAGGGGGTAGGCTGACACCAGTAGATCGGACCTTGGCTAGCTCTTGCTTCCATCCTCCTCCTTGTCTTTAATCGCTTGGCTTACAGTCCTAACTCTGGAATGTTCTTATTAACATTTACAACCTCTAGCTGGCTATTTTTCAGAGTATACTCCCTACCAGCACCGTTAGCTTCTAATAGCACACAAACATCTAATCTTAACTAAAATATTCCACAAAACCTATAGATTAACTTTTAGCTTGACCACCACTCAAGGGACTGATCAAGTGACCCAGGATGGAGAGGAGAGGGAGACCGGCCAGAGGGGTCCAGCAGACTTCCTGGCGCCGGACACAACAACACCATTCTCATCTACCCCGGAAAAGGTCACCAGATGGTTCACCCCGGGGGCTGGGGGCTGCGACATGAGACGGACACTCAGGAAGCACGCGCAGCAACTTCTATGCATTGACTGTGTGTGTGTGGCTATTTAAACTGTGTCCGATGTGAACGGACTTTAGATCTTCATGTCCGGCGAGACAGATCTCCGGGGCATTCGTAATAAAGGTGTATGATTTGGGAAGACTTAACGGCGTGGACATTCTCTGATTTGCAACCTGGGGGAAACATTAAGTTTCTACAACATTCTCTGATTCGGACTCGGGTGGAAGCAATTTTGACTCTACAATGTATTTACTGACACGTAATGGTTGCTAGATGGCGCTTCTTGTTTGGATCCAAAGTCAATGCCGAAACTTTTGGGTGTCTGTTTTATCTTTGTATCAAAGTGTTTTGATTCAGTTTTGATCAGTTTTCGAGATAAGGGTGTATGGATTGCAGGAACTACAATGTGTAAAGACGCCAGTCTGGCTTGGTTTTACACCCGGTTTCTACTATCGTGCTCATTATGCAGTGGGAAAAAATTGGTGGAATAATACAAATAGCAAGGAAGAAAATATAAAATCAAAATGATGACTTTGGCAACTAAACTGGCAATGTCAAGGAGATTGTCTTTCGCGTTCACCTTGCTGTTGATCTATGGCCAATGTCCGTGTTACGTTTCTAATTAAAGTAAGAACATCGAACATGTTCTACCAATTGAAAAACAATCTTAAAAACAGGGAAAAAAGTGGCAGAGAAAATAACGCATAATATAACCTATAGAGCTATTGCTATTAAAATTGCAATGTTTGAAACATTCATGTAAAATCACCTGATATGAAAATGAGCAATCTAATGGGTTTGTGTAATAGGTGGATCCTCTAATACAGGGGTCTCCAAACCGTTCCACGGAGGGCCGAGTGTCTGCAGGTTTTAGTTTTTTCCTGTAAATTGGTTCCAGGTTCAGACCTAAATAACCGGATGAGGGTAGACCTAACCAATCAGTGACATAATTAATCAATCAAGGTCAAGGTGAGAGTGAAAACCTGCAGACACTCGGCCCTCCGTGGAACGGTTTGGAGACCCCTGCTCTAATAGCTTAGTCTTGGCCATTGCATTGTGCTCAGGGTTTCTTTGTTTGAGCTAGTAAAGAATGCACCCATCCCTCACCCAAAGGCTGCGTTGCGACGCAAATCAATAGATTTGGTCTCAATTCAAATCGCTAACATGTCTGGCAGAGCTCACAAGTTTGGTTCCCTGAACATTGAACGCAGACTTTACAAATCCTTTTCGCAGACGCATGACAATATTGTTGGCTTACCGCTGACCCACCGGCCTACTTTCATCTTTCCATAAATAGCGTTGTGTGTTCAACGTTTATTTTGTTGGCGGCTATTGTTGAAACCAACTGTTTCCCCCGAGTCCGTTTTGGAAAAGATCAAGCCGACACAAGTCTGTCCGTTTGCAATATTCTTTATTCAGCAGATAATTATCCGGAGATCAGTTCCACAGCACCTGCAGAAAAGATCTGATCTGGGGTAGTCTCACTACATTTTAAAAAGAGTGCAGGTGACAAGGCGTAGCAAGCATTGTTCCAATCTTGTTCAGTAGTTCTTGTTTTTATTTGAGTTTGTTTCTAGGGTGTTCTTATGCTCTGTATGATAATCAATGCTTTGCGTATGTGTGTGTGTCTGTCTGGGGTCTAAATATCAAGGGTCAACAGGACACATCTGTCTCCTTTCATTTCCTCTTATATATGTGTTTTCCTGTTAAGCAGGGTGAGTCAGTGAGTGTATTTGTGTAAGCGTGCATCTTGCGAAAAATGGCCTTTATCAAGCATGTTGTTGAGTCTAGTTTCATTGTAAATTATTCCACACTATCCAGAATTTAAGGCCAACTGTCTGGTTTATTGGCCATGTATTTCGTCAGGAGACTTTTACACTTCTACATTTCGCGTATGCGTGGGGTACACATGTCTGTCAATTTTGCAATGATCCCCAATTTTTTGGAGTAACCCAAATTGCTGCTCGCAGCTATATGTATTATTAAATAGTACACTTTATTTTATTTGAGAGTCAAATAAAATAAACTGTTGTTTTCTACATACATACATACATACAACTTCTAAGCTACTTAAATATGTATGGCACTGAATCATAACACAAAGAAGACATGATGTTCCAAAGCTTTGCTTGAAGTAATTTGGTCTAGCTGGACCTTTATACATTTTAATTGAATACCACAGATCTATATATTTATACACTATAAATAAAAAAATGTCTAAATAAAAGAAGACTTGTACACAGGAGGCCACATCTGATGATAGAAAAGAGAAATCCAGCCTTGGAATGCAGGTAAATGGCAGAACGCGCACCGGTCAAACATTTAACATTGAACAGGAGTGAAATAGCCTTAAATCAGATTTTCCCGGTGTGATTTAGAAAATTTAAATTACTGGGTGATAAAACACACATATCCAGGAAAAATTTAAAAAGTAGGGGCCTGGAATTTGATCAAAAACAATTATATTTTTCCTTTTCACTGGGTAAAATGTGCCCACTCTGGCGCTTCTAGTGTTATTGAAAAGTAAGCTGAAATACACGAGAAGGAGATACGAACCTCATTTTGTACCTTCACTTTCCTAATTGACACACAACAAGCTGTTGTGGCTAGAACGTTTTTCCAGTAAAAAGGGAAAATACATATACTGTATGAACATTGAACATCTGATTTTTATTTCTGACCGACAGATATCACTCTGGAGTAAGTGTTTCAAGTGTTTTGTAAAGCCTCAAAACAAATGTATCGATTGTCTCTGTTTCGGAAAAGCGTCGTTCTGCCAATCACTACAGGTAATCCAAAAATGCTATATTTAACAACGTAAGCACGAAATACACAAGAGATAGAAACGAACTGGCAGAGAGACAGGGAAAGACAAGGATAAAATACACAGATCTAACAGGTGACAGGTGAGTCCAATCAGGATGGAAGAGGTAATCAAGCTGGGGAAACACAGAAGGGAGCAGGAATTGAAGAGTCTGAAATGAGAAGACACATAAGGATTTCAAACTAAAAAGTTGACAGACAAATAGACAACAGAACCACAAAACCTATGGCCCAAATCCAGGAGAAACGTTGTCGAGTTACATTTCTTTCTTAATTAATAAATTAACATGGGCTGTGTCCAGAGTCTATAAAACAATTTGCTAAATAACCTGCATGACCAGGTGTAAAAGGACATGGACAGTCAGGTGGGATCAGCCGAAATCCTCAAGTATCGCTAGCAACTTGACCTGGAACACCACCAGGAGGACTTTAAACAGGGTTAGCTACTAGTCCTTGGTAAGATTGTTAGTTCCAAGGTGTGGTTAAAGGTCACAGGGCTGAGACACCCTACTCAGAATAGTTATGTGTTTACTCTGTTCTCTTTGTATTTTTAACACGATCTCTTTCCTTCCTGGAATCTCTGTTGTATCCTTGTCATTGATGAATTCACCTAATTCATTCCACCCCAACCCTCTCTCTCTCTGCTCAATCTTCGCCCATCAGTCCTGAGAACACAATCAATACCCAGTGGCCTCTGGCACAGCCACCATAAAATTAATGGAAGGCAGAGCGGGAGAGAGAGGACAAGAGAGTAAAATAAAAAGCGCGGTAGGAAGGAATGAACAGTAAGAAGGAGGAATGCACAGAGAGAAAGAAGGAAAGTGGAGCGTGAATGAAAGAGGTGTTGACATTGTTGTTACTTTAATGCTGCTCACCTTCCTTTTCCAAGTGGATACACCCATCACTCACAGACACCCAACCACATACACAATGCCTTGTGTAAAATTTGCTGTTGTGGACTTTACATGGCAGTCTTCAGACAAGGGATTTACTTTATTTAATCTCTGTCCTATCTTGCTCTCATGCTCCCTCTTTCCTTCTCTCTTTTCTTGAAAGTCTTCAGGTAAAATATGTGAAGCATTTTATTTATTTTATATTTGTATATACACGCGCACACATACACATATATATATATATATATACACATACATACATGAATATATATATATATATACACATATATATATATATATATATATACATACATATATATACATACACATATATATATATATACATACATATATATATATACATACATATATATATATATGTACGCCTTAAGGACTCCACCCCCCGATTTGTCAGCGGCCCTATCGGGTACCGGAGCGGCTGGTTGAGGCGCTTAGGGCAGAGCTCAGTATTATGAAGGACTTGGATGTGATTGAGCCTTCAGCCAGTGAATGGAGTAGCCCGGTGGTCCTTGTCCCCAAGAAGGATGGGACCCTCAGAGTCTGTATGGATTTCCGAAAACTCAACGCAGTGTCACGTTTTGATGCCTACCCAATGCCCCAAATAGATGACCTGTTGGAGAGGATTGGGCGGGCCAAGTTCATCACCACCTTGGATCTTTGTAAGGGATACTGGCAAGTGCCACTGGAGGAGAGGTCCAGAGAGTACTGTGGAATTCGTTATTCATAAGAAGTAGTAAGGCGAAGGGTTAATAAGTTACTTGGGACATGCTATAAGAAGGGGGGGGGGTCAGGAAGTTAGGAGATTAAGACAATGGACATTTTGTGCATGGAAACCTATAGATTAACTTTTAGGCTGACCACCACACATGGGACTGATAAGGAGAGGAGGGGAGACAGGCCAGAGGGGTCCTGTAGACTTCCTGGCACCGGACACAACAACACCATTCTCATCTACCCTGGAAAAGGTCACCAGATGGTTCACCCTAGGGGTGGGGGCTGCGACAACGAGACACACACACACCCAGGAAGCACGCGCAGCAACGACAATGCATGGATTGTGTGGGAAGGGGCTATTTAACCTGTGTCCATGTGAACGGACTTTCAGATCTTCTTGGCTGTCCTGCGAGACAGATCTCCGAAATGCATTTGTAATAAAGGTGTATGATTTGGGAAGACTTGACGGCGTGGACATTCTCTGATTCGCAACCCGGGGGAAACATTTGGTTTCTACAACTTGGGGGCTCGACCGGGATCAGAGGGTGTTCATGCTAATTGACGAACTAGAGCCTCCGGAACTTCCGAACGATTTTTAGCCATGGCAACTTAAAAATGTAAGCAGAACCTGTTTTTAAAAAACGAATCTGTGTATTGGCTATAGTAACATTTTGAAAATCGTTTGTGAAAAGTACGAAGAGTGTAAATTTAAGTCTCCAAATTAGAGACCTGCACAGTGCGGCGTCGCTGTGCGAACTAGTGGTTTAAGGCCAGAGGATTAACCTCAAATGGTTTGAGGCCAGCACCGGAGGGGCGTCTCTGGGCGAAATAGCAGGTATGAAGTCCTGGGAACTTATTACCCAAACTGCCCGGAAGTGACTTTTCCAAAGTTATATTGTCGAACATAAATGAACGGTTAGGTGTAGAGGCCTTGAGAGTTAGGGTAACTCCAAAGTGGAAAATCCTAGAAGTAGTGTCTCAAACCCCGGGGTGACGGATGCAGAGGCTTCACGGAACAAATTATTGCGTGAGGATCACAGGGCTGGATAACCCGGAGAGTTGGGGATCTCCGAATTACCACATAGAGGTGCGAGCCCTGAAATTTTAAGATATTTCGAACGAGTGGTTGGTTAAAGGCCTGGAAGGCGGCGACGTCCGAAATAGTTAAGTAAAACGTATAAACTGTGTGTTGCATTGTGGGAATTGTAGGCTGTGGTAACTGTGCGGGGAATTGTGTAAAAATGGCGGATGTAGTGAATCCAAACCATGGGAAGAGCCAATAGCATGCGTGATGGAAGTGGTAATAAAAAAGCAGACAGGAGTAAGAAATGGAGACGGAGAACGTAGAATGGAAGCCATGGGCTGAAGAGATTGAGTTGGTGATGGTTGTGAGGAGTGAATTGAAGGGAAAAAATGTGGAGAAGGAAGTGAAGTTGCATAGGGATATGTTAACAAAGATAGTGGAGGATCATGACCCAGCAGGGGTGAAATCAGTGGCGTCATGGGAATTCTTGATGTGGAATCAGACGGTATTGTGGGGTAGAGAAATGGACGCATGGGGAAAGGCGAGAAAGGAAATTGCAACAACGAAAGACACCCAGAAAAAAGGAGTCCAATTGGGTGCACTATGTGCAAAGGTACATAGGCAGAATAAGAAGGTCTCCCACATGGCTTAACCGGAGGAGAGACCCGCGGCCAGCGCCCCACCCCCATATCAGGCTCCGGGGGGGGGGTTACTGGCTCAGGAGAGGGAAGCAATGAAGCTACTCTTAGCAGAAGGAAAGGGTCTGCTAAATAGCATTGTTAAAATAAGAGAAATGTTGCATATAAATTAAGGTCTGTAGAGACGATTCCCTTATTTAAAACAAGTTCACATAGAGTAAAAATCTGAGTCTACGTGGCACTATTAAAATAGAATTCTAATTAGAGCACTCGTTAAATATAAAAGTTTAAAACAATTTAGCAGATAAAAATTATAAAACACGACAAAAACATGTCGAGTTAAAATCAATGAGTCAATGTTAAATGTATTGTTTGTTTGTACGTCATGTGTTGGTCTTGTTAGGTTTGGACATATAAAACTGGCATGATAATGGGGGGTTCTGTCCGGTTTTCCTGATCCTGTCAGCTTGGGTTCTTTCTCCAGTCGGGTCCAGCGCGCGCGTCCATGAGTTTACTTACTCTGGATCTCGATTCCTCCCTTATGGGCCAGGCTCATTGGGTGAGACGGAGGCGCCAGGCTGGAGTGAGGCTAGAGCATGATTAGGTACAGGCTGCCGGACCTAAATTGTAATTTGGGGTGAGAACGCAATAAGCGTTTAGGAACGTGCATGTAGGCACATTTTCAGTAGGTTAGTGTTACACTATTCACTAGGATGAATATAATTTCTTGGCCACAGTTTTATTTTTGACGTGTGACGACTCGCAGGGGTACACAAAATTATACAGGTTCGTTTAGGGTGACATTCTCTTTGTGTTTTGTCTCTGTCATGTTTTGTGGTTGTCTGTCCGAGGGTGTGCGTTGGTGGGGGCTGTTGATTTGTGTGTGTGGAAATGGGAACACTTGTGGCGGGGTGAGTTTTAGTTGCTGTTCAATAACAGAGGCCCGGCCAATCTGACGGGTTGATGGTGAATAAACGATGTTGTTGTAATGTGTAGCCTGATGGTTTTTCTGAGGCGGTCATGCATACTGTGGTTTGGGTAATTTGAGTTATGGAAACTGGGGTTAGGATAAAGTGTTTGTTCCATGTCCAGACTGCCCCTGCCGCACTCCTAAATATTCCCTTTTACGAAGGCCAGGGTAGTTGGACAATTAGTGGTTTGGCGTTTCTGGCAAGAGCTAAAATAGGTTAATGGAGCGGTAGATATGCGCGAGTTGGGTTTCCCTGTGCACGAGGGATCCAATATTTTTCAGGTAATATGTGTATTTGGTCACGGTTACCGTGGTGGCGGTTCGGCTGCCTGTTTTTAGTGGTTCTGTTCGCTGACATGCGTACAGCTGCCCGAGAGTGATCTTGGGAGGATTGGATGGGTGATTTCATTTGGTTTGTCTCTTGGGGTCCTCTTATTAAGCACACGCCGTTTCGGTTATCATGTTTTCTCTCTCCTTATCTGGAGAGGACCAGTAGTGGAATCCTGGTTCCACTTAGTTTTTGGCGTTGTGCATCACACAGGCTATGTCTGGAGCAGTTAGCCTTTGGCTCCGATTTAGTCCAGGCCTATAAAGGCCTCGTTTAGGATTGCTGTTCCGCAAATTTTTGTTTCTAGTTGTACTTTTGGGTTTTTCTGATAAATAAATAAACAACATAGATAGGAGGTTCAGATATCAGGTTAAACAAATTGGTACACAGAAATTATGACACTGATATTTTTATGTCCCAGGCTCACTTTAATCGGGTAAACTTGTTTTTGGGGATTGTTAAATTGATAAAGAGTCTAACATACTAAGTTTAGAGTAAAAGGTAACTTACAATTTTGTTTTGGCCAAGCTAAATAAGAGCAAAGTTGTTTGGAAGACTGGAAGCTGTGGGAGTGGAGTTTGGTATAGGTTGAATTATCACAAGTGGATGGTTCTGTTTGGGTGATGTAGAATTCAAACTACTTCCCCCGAGTCCTGAATCAGAGAATGTCCACACGGTCAGCTATTTCCAAAGTAAACGCCTTTTATTACAGATATATCTGGAGATCGTTCCCCAAAATACAGCTAGGAAGATCTGAAGTCCGTTCACATCGGACACATTTTATGTAGCCTATTCCTCCCTCAGTCATTGTATCAAAATTGAT
>JACXGK010016614.1:0-12024 GCA_016801125.1 Novumbra hubbsi
AGGCGGAGCCAAGTACTCAAGCTAACCTGCCCTCCAACAACAAGCATCGTTCAACAGCGTTAGTCCTTCCGATAAATATTTAATACATTTCTAAAATGTCCTGTCCAAATGTTCTGTGCAAATCCTGCTAATAAAGTTGCAGATATTGCAACCCTCGTACCAAGTGATATTAGTTTTTCACAATTGCTAAAACACATTTCTTGAAACCATTTTCTCAAAACTCTAAACACAAAACCAACTTCTTCAAACTACATTCACAAAACCCCAGACTCTTGTCAAAATCAAACGCTCGCCTCAAAACCATTTACTCTGTTCTCGAAATCACACATAGCTTTCAGATCGTAAACACAGCCAGTCAAAATATAAACACTTCAGAGCATTCATTAGACACTACATGAAAAATTGAGAACAGAACATGCAGGGCATGGACACAGATTTTTGTAATTGGAAATAGTAAACTGATTTTTCAGTAAAAAAGTATAATTATCCCATCTTGTACAATGAAAATATTGAATACTGTAAATACAACAAGTAATTCAGTATTGAATGTATGTATACCAGTAGTGGCATGTACAGTATTTGTATGTAAAGCCCAATGACCAAAGAAAAATAAATGAAAATCACTTTACAATATACCAAAAAATTTTAACAACTGCATAATGAAAGTCAATGAGAGATTCATTCTTCCGACCTGTGAACGGAATTATATTCTGTACAATCGGTTTGATAACATCATTCAAAACAAGTGTGAACTATTTTGAGTCATTGTGTGTAAACAATGACAACTGTGTTGTAGTTGTGTTTAAGTTTTGCCACTTGTGTTTACCATTGTGAAATCACAGTGTGAAATGTGATTTAGTCAGTGAGAAATGTTGTCGCGGACCCCGCCCGAGTTATAGACCAAGCTTTACTGATGGTTATGAAGTTGATTGAATCCGTCTTTCACTCCAAAGATCACCGTAAGAGCTGAACAAACAATACAGAAGCTCGCATTAACGACCCATCCAAAACTCTCTCTCTCTCCGTAACATTTCAGTAACATACAGCGAATCACACAAACACTGATTTCAACACACAGGAACAAATACATATACAGACCTTATGCCTTTTCGGGGGGTGCGTAACAAAGTGCGAAGTTTACAGCCTGCAAAGGAACTCCGAAAAACCGTGTGCTCTCCCATACATTGCCCGCGTAGTTCCGTAAATTACGATAAGGAGGGTCTTTAATACCGCAGGTCATAATACCCTTCAAAATAAAGGTCCCTCCTTAGTAAGACCGAATGCATCCTTTACACCAATCTAAACAAAAATATCAAACATGTATACAAAACTAGTCAGAAGATATCATAACAAAGTCTGTTACAAATGTGTTTAGAGTTTTGCAAACAGAGTGAACGCATTTTGAAAAGGTGTCAAACTACCAGAATGTGTTTAATGTTTTGCCAAAAGAGTGAATGATTCGACAAATTGGTGGGAATTTGGTTTAAAGAATGGGGTTTACTGTTTTAGCAATTCAGAAAAACTGTATTAACATGCATAGCATAGTTATTTGTTACGGGTACAGTTCATAACAAACACAGCACCGTTCGAACTAGTAACAAAGTAATTTTCTGCTTGGTGATGTTTTGTGAGGAAGCTTTTCTAGCATCTCAGTTAGTATATAAGAAGTGTTTTTATTCAGGAATATGTTTGTAACAAAAACATAAATGTGTAATTAGAAGATCGAGAGGGGGGTGAGAGAAAAAATGTCAGCAGTGAGCATCAGATAGATTAGGATATGTTATTGTTCACTATTTTCTCACAAATCCAGTTACCCTTTCTGGTACAATCTAAGTCATTCCATGACTTTAAAGTTGTTTTTTGGTCAAAATATATCTCAGCACAATCCTCCAAATTAATAGTGTTGTCAGGCTGTCCAGGTCCCCAGTACCTAGAGGGTTAACAACACACAGAACCAGACAGTCAGACACTGTGGTGGTGAGAAAATATAACCTTCCAATTTTCATGGTATTTTTGTGTTATTTCAATACCGTCACTGTGTATTTTCAAAGTCTATGGAATGACATGTATGACAGGAAAGATAGTTTAAAATCTTTTTAAAACACTTTTGTTAAATACATCATTGTTGTTTTCTTATAACATCCAAATGTAATAATCTCTCACCCTGTGGTCAGTGAGGTACCATCCACCCATTTCCAGGTTCCCTCTATATCTTTGTCAGACATGCCAATCCAAGTTCTCATTTTAAGTCCGGTGAGAAAACTCTGTGGGGAAATATATTTATATCAATACAGTTTTATATAAATTAACCTGACAATTCATTTTGAACACAGTCTACCTACAATTCACATTACAATACGTATTTAATTACACATGCAATTGTACATTTTGTTTGTTGTCCAAATTAAATATTTAGGTAATCATTTGTTTCCCTTTTTCAGGTTCATTGTTACCAATTCCATGTGATAGTTTGGAGGAAATTATACACTTAATAATTGAACCCTTCATTCAATAGCTCGTCACCTTTCTGGGTTCCACCCTGACCTCGTTTGTCACCGGTCCTACCACCCCCTCTAGTGGCCATGGGACGAACACCATGCCACGTTTTTGGCTCTTTAACAATCTATTTTTGCATTCCAAAACCTTTTCTCCGCTCGTCACATCCGAGCTTCCACTCCGCTCGTCACATCCGAGCTTAGATTTATCTCCCATTAATTTTTTATACTCGTTACATCCGAGCTCCTCTAAACCTCCCTAATCCCTCCCGAGCCCCAACCCATTTCCACACATCATCTCGTCAAGCATTCTGGTCCCAACCACCCTCCTGGAGTAGCCAATCCCCAACAGTCACCTCCGTTAACAGCGCTGAACTTCTGCTAATAGAGGACAGTTCTTCCTCTGATAGAATCATAGAGAGAATAAACAACAACCCCTCCTCTCTCATCTGACACACCCCCACCTCTCACCTGTTCCTCTTCACTGGTTATGATCACCAGGTCTGCTTCTCTCCTCAGACAGTCCTGTCTACTCTCCTCCCAGGGTTTCTGCTCAGTAGAGAGGAAGTACAAACTGGATCCAAAGTATCTCCATCCCTCTTGACAATGTTTCTCTGTTGAAGAGTGAAGGTGCAAACTTTGAGAACAGTAACCAGTATCGTTATACTTCTCATCATAAAATACTTTCTGTGATTCCAATATGTATAACTGAGCCCAACTGTGTCTTTGACATTTCTATCTGACACTCACATGACCCATGTACATAAAAAAAGATCAGTGGTTGGCCAAGATCCAATCATAAATATGTCTAGCTGTTTGATATGTATCAGACACAAATTAATCTGAAATACACAAAATGGCTGCCAGAAGCGGGAACCTGCCAAAACATTGACTAGTCTGGCAGTGAATGTTGACATGTGTCTGTTGAAAACCCACTATGCCTCTCCAGAATGGGATTTTGTCTTCCACTTTTAGAGCACTTGTTATAAAGTGTTAGCTTCTGGTAGATTTCTCAGAATAATAATGGACCCAAGTCAGGGGAAGAAGCGTTTGTTGTTGTTTAATAACAAAATAATTATAGTACATGTAGACTTTCCTTGATCTTATCAATCTTCTCCTCTCAGTGTGTTATCCTTCAGGCTCTCCCCCATCATGTCCTCCAATTACCCAAACGTATATACCTTTGGCATGGTACCCAAACAGATCTCCTTTGTTGGAGAGAACACATGGGGGATGCATGTGTGTGCGTTCTGTCTTTGCAAACCTGTAGCACTCTGCGTTGTATTTATAGTCTTAAACTCTAACAAAAGCACAGATACTATAACACAGAGGTTTCTAATTTCATTTAGCCAGGATCGCAAGTATCTTATTCTATGGAAATGTCAGAAAATGCAACAATACTTTCCTCGCCCAAAGCCCTTGAAAAACCTTGTTCCAATAGTCCTGTGTAGTTAAATATACTTGTTCTCCAAGCAGACCAGGAGAGGTAGAAAGGCAGAGAGATGAATGCTGTAATAACCTGTCCTGAACAACACAATGAGTTGCCAATATTACCTGCATTATCTATTTATTACACTTAATCTCACCTATCATTGACAGTTTTGCCTGTATCTGGAATTTTTCTTTAGTCAGGTTGTTGTAGCTGGTCTGTAGCTGGTCTGTTTGTTTAGTCAGGTTGTTGTAGCTGGTCTGTAGCTGGTCTGTTTGTTTAGTCAGGTTGTTGTAGCTGGTCTGTAGCTGGTCTGTTTGTTTAGTCAGGTTGTTGTAGCTGGTCTGTAGCTGGTTTATCTCTGCCGTTGCGTTGGTCTTATAAAGGGAAAAACTTAATGACAACTGGTCCCTTTTCACCTCGGAATCTTTGATGGTTTTATAATCTGCAAAGTATCAACACATTGTTACCAGCTAAAACACCAGGTACCTTGTCCGGTAACAACACTTATTTAAACTAGGTGATAATTAATGACCATATGACAGAACTCACAGTAGACAGACAGAACTATGATCCCAGTCAGTAGGAGAAAACACAGCAGACCCAGGAACAGTATAGCAACTCTGTATCTCTTCCTTGAAGTCTCAGGGTCTGTGAACACATAAAAGAGGGATTGTTCATATAGAGAATTCATAGTGATGATCAGAGTTTCTCAAAAGTCACCAAAGGAATATACATAGTGGTCACAAATGATCATGTCTAGATAGCGCAGTTTTTCTGTTTTGGGATTAGGGATGAAATTTAAAATTAGGTTTGAGTTGGTTAGGGATTATATTATAGGTCTACAGTTAGAGCTACATGTTATTATGATTATATTCAAATGAAAATTGGTCCAGTTAAGATGACACAACACAACACAAAGAAGTTTGTGTTTGTATGTGTGTGTGTTACCTGAGCACCTGTCTCCTGGTCCATCATGTGGATCAGTGTCTTCTGTCTCATGTGTTGTGGTTCTGGTGTCTCCATCTCTCAGGTTGCCTGTTCTGCTGTAGTTTTCCACTTTCGTCTCCATCCTTCTTCTGTCAATCTTAACCTTCCTGTTCATATGTGTGTTGATATAGACGGGCTCAGACATTTTCAATGATACCTAATGCTTTCCTATGTATATATACTATAGGGCAACTATATGTTAATTCAAGGTTCTAGCGATATGGTTTTCTCTGCCTGGCATCTGGATCTGTTTCTGTGTGTGTGATTCACTCTCTGTCTTTCTGTTTAACTCTCCACTAAAGGTGTTAACCATACAGGAAGTTGACAGAATAATTGACCACAGCCATTACTAAGGTTATTGAGACATTTCTGTTGTTGATTAAGATGCAGTTTTCCTTCCCTCTTTTACTGTCTCAAATGGGGAGGCTGTGTGACTCTCTATCACGTTCAGGTCTTTAACCCTTTCCTGACCAGGGACCCACACCCAAGCTCATTCCAGGGACTGTCATCGTATGTGTCTTGGCATAAATGGCCTGAGAGATTAAGTAATGCCTTACGCTGTATTTCTATGTCTGCCTACTATATGTTCATTCTAGGTTTATTGGTATGTATGTCTCCTATATGTTAGCCTCAGATAGTAGTGATATCGTCTGTCTGGTGTCTGGTTTTGTCAGTTTCCAGCTCTGTCTCCTTTACTGTATGTTTCACGGATGTTGGTGTTACCCACACAGGAAGATGACAAATGAATGACAAGCGTCAATGTGGCAGCGGTATATGTAGTGTACTGATGACGCCATGTTTGCAGGACAAATACTCCAAACAAATCCTCTCTCAGTGTGTCTGTCTCAATCGCTTTGTGTGTGTTTCTGCCTGCCTCTAATTCTGTCAGAATAGCCATTGTAGATGAATGTGTATCCTCTACACTCCTACAGTGTTTTCTTCTGACTGTCTCGGGAAGAATCATAGTCAATTGTGTGTTTTTAAATGGGAAGTACAGTTTTAAACAGTCTTTACACTGTGTGATGATCAGGGGTTTCACAATAAAATGTGCAATTTTAATTGCGTACACATAGTTATTACAAATATTCTGTGTGTTTAGACACACAGAATCCTTTTGGATTGCTGCATATCAATGGGACATGATATACTGAAACCAGAGTTGATAAACAAAGTCAGGGACGTTAGAGTGGACTCAGCCATTGGTCAGGGATGAGTTGATTAGTTAAATCAGGAAGAGTAGAGGAGACTCAGCCATTGCTCAGGGATGAGTTGATGAGATAATCAGGAAGGGAACAGAGATGTGAAGTGATTTACTGTTTGGCATCCAGACATCAAAATTGTATCATTTTATTGAAATAACAGTAAGTAGTGAGTTAATTATAACAAGATGGAGGTACTTTGAATGTTTCATACATCGTCTGGTTAATGTCTTGTTCAATATATAACTGCTGATGACAAGAAGTTACTCCTGCATCTCCTGTAGTAAATAAGAAGTGTTTTTATTTGTTTGAAACAAAAAACACAACAGTGTGATTAGATGAGGGAGAGGAGTGAGAGAGAATCAACATCAGAAATTAGTGTCAGAGAGAGTGAGATATGTCATAGTTCACACTTTTCTCACAAATCCAGTTATGTTTTGTCTCACAATATAAGTCATTCCATGTCTGTTCAGGATTTGTTATATCAAAATATATCTCAGCACAATGCTCCACATTTTCACCGTTGTCAGGCTGTCCAGAACTCCAGTACCTAGAGGGTTAACAACACAGAACCAAACAGTCAGAAAATAAAAGCTTCCACTTTACATGGTATTTTTATATGAAAATTAAATACCGTCATGGTGGATTTTCAGAGCCGATGGAATTACATGTATGACAGGAAACATGTTTTTAAGAAATACATATTTTTTGTTGTTAAAGTTTTCTTATAGCATCCAAATGTAATAATCTCTCACTCTGTGGTCAGTAATGTACCATCCATCCATTTCCAGGTCTCCTCTTTATCTTTGTCAGTCAGACCAATCCAGGATCTTGTTTGAAGACCGTTGAGAAATCTCTGTTGTTGAGAAATATATTTATTAATACGTTTAGAATGTTCTTCCTCTGAGACAACTACATAGTATAACTCTCTAATAGAGTTCGTCCTCTGAGTGAAAAACATAGTATTATTCTCTTTGAGAGTTATTCCTCTGAGAAAACAACAGAGTATTACTATCTTATAGAGTACTTCCTTTTAAACAACAACATGGTATTACTCTCTTAGAGAGTTCCTCCTCTGAGACAACAACAGAGTATTACTTTCTTAGTCAGTTCTTCCTTTGAGACAAGAAGAGAGTATTATTCTCTAATATAGTTCTTCCTTTGATAGGATAAGGGAGAGAATCTCCCTCCCCACCTCCTCTCTCTCTCTGACACACCCACATCTCTCCCTCTCACCTGTTCCTCTTCACTGGTTATGATCACCAGGTCTGCTTCTCTCCCCAGACAGTCCTGTCTACTCTCCTCCCAGGTTTTCTTCTCAGTAGAGAGGAAGTACAAACTGGATCCAAAGTATCTCCATCCATAAAGTTTCTCTGTTGAAGAGTAAAGGCGCAAACATTGAGAAAAGTAGTTAGTACTGTTATAGTTCTAATCATCCAAGTCTTCCTCTGATTCCAAATTGTATGCCAGTACTCAACTGTGACCTTGACATTAATATCTATTACTTACAAGAACCAAGCAGATCAACAATATCAGACGTTGGCCAAGGTCCAATCTGAAAATATGTTTAATGTTTGAAACAATCAGATTGTAACTTTTGGATGTGTATCAGAATCAAATGTATCTCAAAATGCCTGAAAATACAGCCAAAACACTGACTGGTCTGGCAGTTAATAAAACAAATCCCTGTGTAATTTAATTTGTACATTGGAATGAGTTATAAGGTTAGTATTTGAATTTTAACATCCCAACTTTAAAAACACACTATAATGTGAAAATACACTCTTCAGAAAATACACTTCAAAATGTGAAGTCACACCCTTGACACCAGATAGACACCCAACCACCACACCTATCTATAGGAGCTTGATGGACATTCCATGTAGCGACCGGACAACAGTGTCATGACCAATGGCAATATACAATCACATACCAAAGCTCTTACTCATACTATCATCCATAGCACACATCCACTCCACCACACAACTAGCTTCAAAAAGACCTGGAATTAGCAGGTACTGTTGTCTCAACGAAAACAGTAAGTAATGCACTCCCTGTCACGGGTGTGGGGAGTGCAGGAACCAGATGCAGACATTTATACAAATAAAGTTAATTTATTTACAAACAAACAAAAGAACACAAACTGTACACGATAATTTAAAGGTGCTGAAACAAGCAGCAAAAACATAAACAATACAACTAAACATGCACCGTAACAGGACTTACATTGAAACATGTAACGTGTCCAGAATGAACCACGCCTGGTGAGAGAAACAAAGGACATACAAACACACAAACAAATCACAAAGTGCAAACAGGTGCGCGTAATGTCCAAAGTGCCAAAACTGTGCTTCAAAATAAACGTGCTCCCCAAAATACCACCACCTACCAGCACCGTGCTACCCTATTCTTTACATTCCCGCTCACCACACAAGACTCCATTGCTGAAAAAAAGCATGTTGAAGCTTGTTTAAAGTTTGCTGCACAAAATTTGGAAAAGCCAGTGAAGTACTGGGAGAATATAGTGTGGTCAGATGAGAGCAAAATGGAACTGTGTGGATGCCATAAGACACACCATGTTTGGAGGACAAATGGCACTGCAGATCAGTGAAAGTTTGGTGGTGGTAACATCATGGTGTGGGGCTGCTTTTCAGCAAATGGTACCGGCAAACTTCACATCATTGAAGGCAAATTTAACAAGACATTCTTGACACAAATCTGCTGCCATCAACCAGGATGAGGAAGATGAAACGAGGGTGGACATTTCAGCAAGAAAATGTTCCCAAACACACAGAAAAGGAAACTCTCAAATGGTTTTAAAGAAAGAAAAGAAAGCTGCTAGAATGGCCCAGCTGATCACCTGACTTAAATCCTATTGAACATCTATGGAAAGAACTGAAGATCAAGATTTATAGAAGAGGCCCCACGGAACCTTCAAGATTTGAAGACTGTTTTTGCGTGGAAGAATGGGCCAAAATCACACCAGAGCAATGCATGCGACTAGTTTCTCCATACAGGAGGCATCTTGAAGCTGCCATTAACAAAGGCTTTTGTACAAAGTATTAAATAAATATCAGTTATGTGTTCAATACTTTTTCCTGTGTAATTTCACATTATTACACATAACTTAATTTTTGAGCTTATTTGTTTTGGTTTGTATGTATGGATTACTTGGGGTGTTACCTACATCTGGTAAAATTTGAAATATATTTAGTGAGAAAAATTGTGAAGTTTTTAATACTTTTTTCACCCCCTGTACATACATAGGTGCAGCCATCTTTCCCAACATATCATATTTTGTACTTGTTCAATTGGGGTTAAAATCTTTGTCTTGTTATTTTAACAATATAGAGAGATTGAGGTAAAATAAATAAACTAATAAAACTGAAGACATTTCTTTTTTAAATTATTTGTAAAATATACTTAATTGAAATGCGAATTGTTGTTGAGGACAAAGATAGGACACCCCCACATTTATTCACTACTTTAAATGCATAAAATCACAATCAGCAGGTAAACGACTTAGCCTAGGCTACTAAAAAGAACACCTAAACTTCAATGAGTTAATATAATTTGCTTTGGTAGGGTCACTGTCATTTGTAAATATTTCAATTGAGATCTCAGAAAATCAATATTTTACATAAGAGTTTGCATAATTAGACATTAACCTAAACAATTTGCATGAAGCACATCCTTGAGCTGAGAGTGGGTGCTAAACTACTGGCATTAATTCATCACAAGGCTTCCTTGGTGCCTTAAACAAATTACACTTTAAATCTCACCTATTACAGAGAGCTTTGTCTGAAAACGGTTTCTCTCTTTAATCAAGTTGTTGTAGCTTGTCTGTAGCTGGTCTCTCTGTTTAGTCATGTTGTTGTAGCTGGTCTGTAGCTGGTCTCTCTCTACAGTTGTGTTGGTCTTATGAAGGGAAAAACTAAGTGACAAGTTGTTCAAATTCTTCTCAGTCTCTTTGATGGTTTTGTTATCTGCAAGGGAAAAACACAATGTTACCAGTTAAACCACCAGGGACAGTTTCCTGTACAGCAAGTCTGAGTGATAATCAATGACCATATGACAGAACTCACAGTAGACAGACAGAACTATGATCCCAGTCAGTAGGAGAAAACACAGCAGACCCAGGAACAGTGTAGCAACTCTGTATCTCTTCCTTGAAGTCTCAGGGTCTGTGAACACATAAGAGGGTGTTTGTTCATATAGATAATTCATAGTGATGATCAGAGTTTCTCAAAAGTCTCCAAAGGAATGTACATATTGGTCACAAATGATCATGTCTAGATAGCGTACAGTTTTTTATGTTTTGGGTTTAGGTATGAGATTTAAAATTAGGTTTGAGTTGGTTATTAGATTATAAGTCTACATTTAGAGCTACATGTTAGGGATGATATTCAAATGAAAAATGGTCCAGTTAAGATGTTTGTGTTTGTATGTGTGTGTGTTACCTGAGCACCTGTCTCCTGGCACTTTGTGTTGATCAGTATCTTCTGTCTTATGTGTTGTGGTTCTGGTGTCTCCATCTCTCAGGTTGCCTGTTCTGCTGTAGTTTTCCACTTTCCTCTCCATCCTTCTTCTGTCAATCTTAACCTTCCTGTTCATATGTGTGTTGATATAGATGGACTCAGACATTTTCAATTATACCTAATGCTTTCCTATGAATATATACTATAGGGGGACTATATGTTAATTCAAGGTTCTAGCGATATGGTTTTCTCTGCCTGGCATCTGGATCTGTTTCTGTGTGTATGATTCACTCTCTGTCTTTCTGTTTGACTCTGCGCTAAAGGTGTTAACCATACAGGAAGTTGACAGAATAATCGACCACGGCCATTGCTGCTGCAGTGTTTGTGCTACTTTAACTGTGTATGTTATAGTTTAATGTTTATTAGTACTATTGTAATAATACAATGGGGTGTCTTATGTTTTCTGAAAAAGGTAAATAGAATAGTTGTGTCAATGTTACATGTTTGAAAATGCCTGACAGGTCTGTTTGGACCTGGGTTGAGCAGGCAGGTTGACGTACAGACCAGACAAAGGACAGTTTCAGAACATTAATTAAAGGCCTGGTTCAAATAAAGTGTCAAACAATCTCCAGACATCCCTTCATCTTTTTCACAGGTAAAAACATTGCTGTCACTTGTCTACTTACTTCGTACTTTGGTTTTATTGCAACATACAAACCATGCAGAGTAAAAATTAACAAACCAATCAAAATGAAGCACAAGAAACAGGACTTCCAAATAACCTTCCTATACAACAACCAATCCACACAACAACTCCAATCAATAAACCAGACAACACCAACCAATACACAAAACAACTCCAACCAATCCACACAACAACACCAACCAATACACAATGCTATACCAAAGGTCTGGTTTTCAAGTCTAAGTCTAAATCTAAAATAAAACATTTGATGTTGTGGTTTTAACTAAAGTATTCATAGACACAGATGTTGGTTTGCATGATGATAATACAGGAGCTTCATATAGAAAACATGCCTCATCTGGCAGGCCTACGCCTTCGTTAGGAAGAAATAAGGCTTAAACAGCATAATAGTGAATGGAATTGTATGAATATATTAGTGTGAGATCACACGAGTCTTGAAAGAGAGAAAGAGAGAAAGAGAGAAAGAGAGAAAGAGAGAAAGAGAGAAGGGAAAAAAGAATCCAGCATGTTAGAACGTTTTGATCACCCTCACCCTCACCCACTCCATAACCCCCTCACCCTCTCTCACCCTCTCTCTATCCCTCACCCTCTCTCACCCTCTCCCTCACCCTCACTCCCTTAACCTTTATCCATGTCTCTACAGAGTAATATACATCCATGTCTCTACAGGGTAATATACATCCATGTCTCTACAGGGTAATATACATCCATGTCTCTACAGGGTAAT
>JACXGK010005340.1:0-16746 GCA_016801125.1 Novumbra hubbsi
ATATATATATATATATATATATATATATATATATATTCTGAAAGCCCATGTAGTCTACTCAAGATATAACACTGAAGATGTTAAGACGGACCCTAGAAAGCCCCACGGGCACAAAGGCTTGGTCCTGACTTTACTATCAGCTTTAACTAAACTTACACATGCAAGTCTCCGCACCCCTGTGAGGATGCCCTTAATCCCCTGCCAGGGGCTGAGGAGCCGGCATCAGGCACGCACACGCAGCCCAAGACGCCTTGCTAAGCCACACCCCTAAGGGTATTCAGCAGTGATAAATATTAAAATATAAGCGCAAGCTCGACTTAGTTATCGTTAAGAGGGCCGGTAAAACTCGTGCCAGCCACCGCGGTTATACGAGAGGCCCTAGTTGATAATCAACGGCGTAAAGAGTGGTTAAAAATTAATATAATAAAGCCGAACATCTCCTTAGTTGTTATACACATTTGGAGATATGAAGATCCCCCGCGAAAGCAGCTTTAAAAATTTGAACCCACGACAGCTATGATACAAACTGGGATTAGATACCCCACTATGCCTAGCCATAAATTTTGATAAAAATATACAATTTTATCCGCCAGGGGACTACAAGCATTAGCTTAAAACCCAAAGGACTTGGCGGTGCCTCAGACCCACCTAGAGGAGCCTGTTCTATAACCGATAACCCCCGCTTAACCTCACCAGCCCTTGTTCATCCCGCCTATATACCACCGTCGCCAGCTTATCCTGTGAAGGCCTTGTAATAAGCAAAATGGTTATAAACCAAAACGTCAGGTCGAGGTGTAGCGTATGGGCTGGGAAGAAATGGGCTACATTTTCTAATTTAGAATATACGAAACACATTGTGAAATCAGTGTTTAAAGGTGGATTTAGCAGTAAACAGAAAATAGAGTGTTCTATTGAAACTGGCTCTGAAGCGCGCACACACCGCCCGTCACTCTCTCCAAGTTCATTTTAATTATTAAATAAAAAATAAGCAGAACAAAGGGGAGGCAAGTCGTAACATGGTAAGTGTACCGGAAGGTGCACTTAGTTTAATCAGAGTATAGCTCAACAGAAAAGCATCTCCCTTACACTGAGAAAATACCTGTGCAAATCAGGTTACCCTGAGCTAATTAGCTCGCCGTAACATCTGGATTAATTTCCCATTATAAATAACCCAAAAAACCTTAAAAACAAATAACAAAACATTTTTCCTCCTTAGTATAGGCGATAGAAAAGGAAATATCGAGCAATAGAAAAAGTACCGCAAGGGAAAGCTGAAAAAGAAGTGAAATAACTTATTTAAGCCTAAAAAAGCAAAGATTAATTCTTGTACCTTTTGCATCATGATTTAGCCAGTAAATTCGAGCAAAGAGCACTTTAGTCCGAACCCCCGAAACTAGACGAGCTACTCCGGGACAGCCTATTAAAGGGCCAACCCTTCTCTGTGGCAAAAGAGTGGGAAGAGCCCCGAGTAGAGGTGATAAGCCTATCGAGTTTAGTTATAGCTGGTTGCTTAGGAAATGAATAGAAGTTCAGCTCTTTAGTTCTCTTTATACCCCCATGTAAAACTAATTTCGTTTACAAGAGACCAAAGAAGTTAGTCAAAGGAGGTACAGCTCCTTTGAATAAGGATACAACCTTAACAGGTGCTTAAGGATCATAATTAATAAGGTACCTGTTATAGTGGGCCTAAGAGCAGCCACCTATGAAGAAAGCGTTAAAGCTTAGACAGAAAATAACCTCTTATCCTGATAAATAATCCTAATCCCTAATATTACTAAGCCCTTCCATTACAATGGAAAAGATTCTGCTAAAATGAGTAATAAGAGGAAAAAATCCTCTCCTAACACCCGTGTATCTCGGATCGGACCCCCCACCGAATTTTAACGAACACAAACCAAGAGTGCAATGTAAACCCTAACAAGAAAACCTTACACAAATAATCGTTAACTCCACACTGAAGTGTTTTCAAGGAAAGACCCAAAGAAAGAGAAGGAACTCGGCAAACACAAGCCTCGCCTGTTTACCAAAAACACCGCCTCTTGTACACCAAACATAAGAGGTCCCGCCTGCCCTGTGACTATAAGTTTAACGGCCGCGGTATTTTAACCGTGCGAAGGTAGCGCAATCACTTGTCTTTTAAATGAAGACCTGTATGAATGGCATCACGAGGGCTTAGCTGTCTCCTCTTTCAAGTCAATGAAATTGATCTACCCGTGCAGAAGCGGGTATAAAACCATAAGACGAGAAGACCCTATGGAGCTTTAGACACCCGGCAGACCCTGTTAAGCAGCTCTAAATTATTAAACTGAAACAAAACGGTTCCTGGCCTTATGTCTTCGGTTGGGGCGACCACGGGGGAAAACAAAGCCCCCACAAGGACTAAGGATAAAATCCTTATAACCACGAGCTACAGCTCTAAGAATCAGAACTTCTGACCAAAAAGATCCGGCAATCGCCGATCAATGGACCAAGTTACCCTAGGGATAACAGCGCAATCCTCTCCCAGAGTCCCTATCGACGAGGGGGTTTACGACCTCGATGTTGGATCAGGACATCCTAATGGTGCAGCCGCTATTAAGGGTTCGTTTGTTCAACGATTAAAGTCCTACGTGATCTGAGTTCAGACCGGAGTAATCCAGGTCAGTTTCTATCTATGAAGTGTTTTTCTCTAGTACGAAAGGACCGAGAAAAAAGGGTCCATACCAAAGGTACACCCTCCCTCCAACTGATGAAAACAACTAAAACAGTTAAGGAGGCACATAACAAGTGCCGAAAAGAACCGCGCGCTGACGTGGCAGAGCCCGGTAATTGCAAAAGACCTAAACCCTTTAGACCAGAGGTTCAATTCCTCTCTTCAGCTATGCTTACAACCCTAGTTACTCATATCATTAATCCCCTCACATATATTGTTCCTGTTCTTCTAGCAGTTGCCTTCCTCACACTACTAGAACGCAAGGTATTAGGCTATATACAATTTCGTAAGGGACCAAATATCGTTGGGCCCTATGGCCTTCTTCAACCCATTGCTGATGGTATAAAGCTTTTTACTAAAGAACCTATTCGACCCTCAACTTCTTCTCCTTTCTTATTTTTACTTACCCCAATTCTCGCACTAACCCTTGCACTTACACTATGAGCCCCTATGCCAATTCCCTACCCCGTAGCAGACCTAAATCTTGGAGTACTATTTATCTTAGCCCTATCCAGCCTAGCGGTCTATTCAATTTTAGGGTCCGGGTGAGCATCTAATTCTAAATATGCTCTAATTGGGGCCCTTCGGGCCGTAGCACAAACCATTTCTTATGAAGTAAGCTTAGGACTAATCTTATTAAGCATTATCTTATTTGTAGGGGGATTTACCCTACAAATATTTAATTCTACACAAGAAAGTATCTGACTCCTAGTACCCGCATGACCTCTAGCAGCTATGTGATATATTTCAACCCTTGCAGAAACAAACCGAGCCCCTTTTGACCTTACCGAAGGAGAGTCCGAGCTAGTCTCCGGGTTTAATGTAGAATATGCCGGAGGCCCCTTTGCACTATTTTTTCTAGCCGAATATTCTAATATTCTCCTCATAAACACCTTATCCACCATTTTATTTTTAGGAGCCACACACATCCCCACTTTACCCTTTATAACTACAACTAACTTAATAGTAAAAGCCACCCTTCTTTCCGTTGTCTTTTTATGGGTTCGAGCCTCATATCCTCGGTTTCGATATGATCAGCTGATACACCTTGTTTGAAAAAACTTTCTCCCCTTAACACTAGCATTTGTACTATGACACCTTGCGCTCCCAACCGCATTTATAGGCCTTCCCCCACAACTCTAGCCCAGAATTGTGCCCGAGTGCTTAAGGACCACGTTGATGTCGTGACTAATAGGGGTTCAAATCCCCTCAATTCTAGAAGGAAAGGGCTTGAACCTATCCTCAAGAGATCAAAACTCTTGGTGCTTCCACTACACCACCTCCTAGTACAGTCAGCTAATTAAGCTTTTGGGCCCATACCCCAAACATGATGGTTAAAATCCTTCCTTTACTAATGAACCCCTACGTCTTTGCTATATTAGTTTTTAACCTCGGCTTAGGCACAACCATGACCTTTGCCAGCTCTCACTGACTTCTTGCTTGAATAGGTCTAGAGATTAATACCCTTGCCATCCTCCCCCTTATAATTAAACAACATCACCCCCGTGCAGTTGAAGCCACAACAAAATATTTTCTTACCCAAGCAACTGCCGCAGCTATAATCCTGTTTGCAGCCACCTCTAATGCCTGATTAACAGGGCAGTGAGGTATTAATCACATAACTAACCCTTTCATCACCACAACAGTTATATTAGCCCTCGCCCTAAAATTAGGCCTCGCACCCATCCACTTTTGAATACCAGAGGTAATTCAAGGATTAAACCTTACTACAGGACTTATCCTCTCAACCTGACAGAAATTAGCCCCCTTTATTCTCCTCTTACAAATCTCCTCCTCTACTAATCCCCTTATTATTATTACAATTGGGTTATTATCTACACTAATCGGGGGCTGAGGTGGACTAAATCAGACCCAACTTCGAAAAATTTTAGCTTATTCTTCTATTGCCCACCTCGGTTGAATAGTAATAATTATACAATTTTCACCCTCCCTTGCTATAATAAGTCTTATAATTTATATTGTAATAACCACCTCAGCCTTCTTAACCTTCAAATTCTCTGCCTCCACCACAATAACTATATTAGCCACCTCTTGAACCAAATCACCTATCATTACATCCTTAGCAACCCTTATCCTTCTCTCCCTGGCTGGCCTGCCCCCTTTAACAGGTTTTATGCCTAAATGATTAATTCTTCAAGAACTTGTAAAACAAGAACTACCATTACTTGCTTTTATTGCCGCAATATCCGCCCTTTTAAGCCTTTATTTTTATCTCCGCCTATGCTACTCTATGACCCTAACATCTTCTCCAAATATCATTACCTCTTCAACCCCATGACGTCTTCCCCCCTCTCAAATCACAATAATTATTCCCCTTACTATTATCTCAACCCTTATGTTACTCCCTCTAACACCCGCTATCGTGGCCTTAGTGAACCTTTAACAGAGGCTTAGGATAATATTAAAACCAAGAGCCTTCAAAGCCCTAAATAGGGGTGAAAATCCCCTAGTCTCTGATAAGACCTGCAGGACTCTATCCCACATCTTCTGAATGCAACCCAGACACTTTAATTAAGCTAAAGCCTTTCTAGACGGGAAGGCCTCGAACCTACAAACTCTTAGTTAACAGCTAAGCGCCCAATCCAGCGAGCATCCGCCTACTTTCCCCCGCGCTGGGGGGCCAGCGGGGGAAAGCCCCGGCAGGTCGTGAGCCTGCATCTTCAGGTTTGCAACCTGACGTGTTATACACCACAAGACTTGATAAGAAGGGGATTTTAACCCCTGTATATGGAGCTACAACCCACCGCTAAACACTCAGCCATCCTACCTGTGGCAATCACACGCTGATTTTTCTCAACCAACCACAAAGATATCGGCACCCTCTATTTAGTATTTGGTGCCTGAGCCGGCATAGTCGGCACAGCTCTCAGCCTATTAATCCGTGCAGAACTTAGTCAGCCGGGGGCTCTACTAGGAGATGATCAAATTTATAATGTGATCGTAACCGCTCATGCCTTCGTCATAATCTTTTTTATAGTTATACCAATTATAATTGGGGGTTTTGGAAACTGATTAATTCCCCTAATGATTGGAGCCCCTGATATAGCCTTCCCCCGAATAAATAATATAAGCTTTTGACTACTTCCCCCCTCCTTTCTGCTCCTTTTAGCCTCTTCAGGAGTTGAGGCTGGGGCAGGAACAGGATGAACTGTATATCCCCCACTAGCAGGTAATCTAGCCCACGCAGGGGCATCTGTGGACCTAACAATCTTCTCTCTACACCTAGCGGGAATTTCCTCTATTTTAGGCGCCATTAATTTTATTACGACCATTATTAACATAAAACCCCCAGCTATCTCACAATATCAAACACCTTTATTTGTGTGAGCGGTATTAATTACAGCTGTCCTTCTATTACTGTCCCTGCCTGTACTAGCTGCCGGTATTACTATATTACTGACAGATCGAAACTTAAATACAACCTTCTTTGACCCTGCAGGGGGGGGAGACCCTATTCTATACCAACATCTTTTTTGATTCTTCGGTCACCCAGAAGTATATATTCTAATTCTACCGGGCTTTGGTATAATTTCCCATATCGTAGCCTACTACTCTGGCAAAAAAGAACCATTTGGATATATAGGCATGGTTTGAGCTATAATAGCCATCGGCCTTCTTGGTTTTATTGTATGAGCCCA
Source organism: Novumbra hubbsi (assembly GCA_016801125.1). Taxonomy (NCBI): domain Eukaryota; kingdom Metazoa; phylum Chordata; class Actinopteri; order Esociformes; family Umbridae; genus Novumbra; species Novumbra hubbsi. The sequence continues at coordinate 6,352 of JACXGK010005340.1, forward strand.
TCATATGTTTACTGTAGGGATAGATGTAGATACTCGTGCTTATTTTACTTCTGCCACAATAATTATTGCAATTCCAACGGGGGTGAAAGTATTTAGCTGACTAGCCACGCTACATGGTGGTTCTATCAAATGAGAAACCCCCCTTCTATGAGCCCTAGGCTTTATTTTCCTTTTTACAGTAGGAGGATTAACGGGCATTGTCCTTGCTAATTCTTCTCTTGATATTGTCCTGCATGATACTTATTATGTAGTTGCTCACTTTCACTACGTACTCTCAATAGGAGCTGTTTTTGCTATCATGGGCGCATTTGTTCACTGATTCCCCTTATTCTCAGGATATACCCTACACTCTACCTGAACAAAAATCCATTTTGGAATTATGTTTGTGGGCGTAAACCTAACTTTCTTCCCCCAACACTTCTTAGGATTAGCAGGCATGCCCCGTCGATATTCTGACTACCCGGATGCATACACCCTATGAAACACCATCTCTTCAATTGGCTCTCTTATTTCACTTGTAGCAGTAATTATATTTTTATTTATCCTTTGAGAAGCTTTTGTTTCTAAACGAGAGGTTATATCAGTAGAAATAACCTCAACAAACGTAGAGTGACTTCACGGCTGCCCCCCTCCCTACCACACATTTGAAGAGCCAGCCTTTGTTCAGGTACAAACAGATTAACGAGAAAGGAAGGAATTGAACCCCCATATGATGGTTTCAAGCCAACCGCATAACCACTCTGCCACTTTCTTTCAATAAGACGCTAGTAAAATTGTAAATTACATTGCTTTGTCAAGGCAAAAGTGTGGGTTAAAACCCCGCGTGTCTTATAGAATAATGGCACACCCCTCGCAACTAGGTTTTCAAGATGCAGCCTCACCTGTAATAGAAGAATTACTCCACTTCCACGACCATGCTTTAATAATTGTACTTCTAATTAGCACACTAGTGCTTTATATTATTGTAGCCATGGTTTCAACCAAATTAACAAACAAATATATCCTTGACTCACAAGAAATTGAAATTGTGTGAACAATTTTACCTGCAGTTATTTTAATTCTTATTGCACTTCCCTCCCTCCGAATTCTCTACCTTATAGATGAAATTAACGACCCACACCTAACTATTAAAGCTGTAGGACATCAATGATATTGAAGCTATGAATATACGGATTATGAAGAGCTTGCCTTCGACTCTTATATAATTCCCACACAAGATCTTACCCCTGGACAATTCCGACTTTTAGAAACAGATCATCGAATAGTAGTCCCTGTAGAATCTCCCACCCGCATCTTGGTTTCAGCTGAAGATGTCTTACACTCATGAGCAGTTCCCTCTTTAGGTATTAAAATAGATGCTGTTCCTGGACGATTAAATCAAACAGCCTTCATTACATCCCGCCCCGGCCTCTTTTACGGACAATGCTCTGAAATCTGCGGAGCAAATCATAGCTTTATACCCATCGTTGTAGAGGCTGTACCCTTAAAACACTTTGAAGAGTGATCAAACCTATTACTTCAAGACGCATCACTAAGAAGCTAAATAGGGTATAGCGTCAGCCTTTTAAGCTGAAGACTGGTGACTCCCCACCACCCTTAGTGACATGCCCCAACTCAACCCCGCTCCTTGGTTCTCCATCCTAGTATTCTCCTGACTTGTATTTTTAATTATTATTCCATCAAAAATTATTAATCACACTTTTAACAATGAGCCCCTGCCTATAAATACTGAAAAAACTAAAACTGATCCTTGAAACTGACCATGATACTAAACTTTTTTGATCAATTTATAAGCCCTACCCTTTTAAGCATCCCTTTAATTACCCTAGCTCTTCTTCTACCCTGAGTAATATACCCAAACCCATCCACACGGTGAATTAATAACCGATTTATTACGCTTCAAGGGTGGGCTATTAACCGAACAACCTACCAACTCTTTTCGCCTTTAAGTCAAGGAGGCCATAAATGAGCAACGCTACTTATTTCTTTAATAATTTTCCTAATTTCCCTAAACTTACTTGGTCTTCTACCTTATACTTTTACACCCACCACACAACTCTCTCTTAATATAGCTTTTGCTGTTCCCCTCTGACTGGCTACAGTAATTATTGGATTACGAAATCAACCAACTATTGCTCTAGGACACCTTCTTCCTGAAGGCACCCCCGTGCCCCTAATTCCTGTTCTTATTATTATTGAAACAATTAGCCTCTTCATCCGCCCTCTTGCCTTAGGAGTTCGACTAACTGCGAACCTTACTGCTGGGCATCTCTTAATTCAACTTATTGCCACAGCAGTCTTTGTATTAATACCCCTTATACCAACGGTCGCAATCCTTACTGCCTCTGTATTATTTCTTCTGACCCTTCTTGAGGTAGCAGTTGCTATAATTCAAGCTTATGTATTTGTTCTCCTCCTTAGCCTTTATTTACAAGAAAACGTTTATGGCCCACCAAGCACACGCATACCACATGGTCGACCCAAGCCCCTGACCCTTAACCGGCGCAATCGCTGCTCTTCTCTTAACATCAGGTACCGCAATCTGATTCCATTTCCACTCCCTAGTTCTAGTAACTGCTGGTCTTATCCTCCTCATCTTAACCATAATCCAATGATGACGAGACATCATCCGAGAAGGCACATTCCAAGGCCACCATACACCTCCTGTTCAAAAAGGCCTCCGCTATGGCATAATTTTATTTATTACCTCTGAAGTCTTCTTCTTCCTCGGCTTCTTCTGAGCCTTCTACCACTCTAGTCTAGCCCCCACACCTGAACTAGGGGGGTGTTGACCTCCCACAGGCATCATCACCTTAGACCCCTTTGAAGTCCCTCTTCTCAATACGGCAGTCCTTCTAGCTTCAGGGGTTACCGTAACATGAGCTCACCATAGTATCATAGAAGGAGAACGAAAACAAGCCATTCAATCCCTTACCTTAACAATTATTTTGGGTTTCTATTTTACCTTTCTTCAAGCAATAGAATATTATGAAGCTCCTTTTACCATCGCAGATGGGATCTACGGCTCAACCTTTTTTGTGGCCACAGGCTTTCACGGACTACACGTAATTATTGGATCAACCTTCCTCGCTGTTTGTTTACTTCGTCAGATCCAGTATCATTTTACATCACAACACCACTTTGGCTTTGAAGCAGCCGCCTGATACTGACACTTTGTAGATGTAGTATGACTGTTTCTATATGTATCAATCTATTGATGAGGCTCATAATCTTTCTAGTACAACATAATTATAAGTGACTTCCAATCACCCGGTCTTGGTTAAAATCCAAGGAAAGATAATGAACTTAATCTCAACAATTATTATTATTACCACCGCCCTTTCTATAATCCTTGCCCTAGTCGCCTTCTGACTTCCACAAATAACCCCTGATACAGAAAAACTGTCTCCTTACGAGTGTGGATTTGACCCTTTAGGTTCAGCCCGCCTTCCTTTTTCTATACGATTTTTCCTAGTGGCAATTCTCTTTCTATTATTTGATCTAGAAATTGCTCTTCTTCTCCCTCTTCCATGAGCAGATCAGCTCTACACCCCTACCTTAACCTTTTTATGGGCTACAGCCATTTTAACTCTCCTTACCCTGGGCTTAGTTTATGAGTGAGTCCAAGGAGGCCTTGAATGAGCTGAATAGGTGTTTAGTCCAAAATAAGACCTTTGATTTCGGCTCAAAAAATTGTGGTTAGAGTCCACAAATACCTTATGACACCAGTTCACTTTAGCTTCACCACAGCGTTTATTCTTGGATTAATAGGACTTGCATTTCACCGCACTCATCTCCTCTCTGCCCTTCTTTGTCTTGAAGGTATAATATTATCTCTTTTTATTGCCCTCTCCCTGTGAACTCTACAACTAGAAGCTACTGCTTTTTCAACGGCACCAATACTTCTTCTTGCCTTTTCAGCCTGTGAAGCCAGCGCAGGCCTAGCACTCCTTGTAGCCACCGCCCGTACTCATGGAACAGACCGTCTTCAAAACCTAAACTTACTCCAATGTTAAAAATTCTTATTCCAACACTAATGCTTTTTCCCACCGTATGGCTCACACCAGGTAAATGACTGTGAACTCTAGCAACTTCCTATAGTCTAGCCATTGCTACTGTAAGCTTATTATGATTTAAATGGACCTCAGAAACTGGTTGGACCTCCCCCAACCTTTACCTGGCTCTAGATCCCTTATCTACCCCCCTTTTAATCTTAACTTGCTGACTTCTTCCCCTTATAATTATTGCAAGTCAAAATCATATTGCCCCAGAACCCCTAGTCCGACAACGAGTATATATTTCCCTGCTTATCTCTTTACAAGTATTCCTAATTTTAGCCTTTGGCGCCACAGAAATTATCCTTTTCTATGTAATATTTGAAGCTACTCTAATTCCCACCTTAATTATTATTACGCGTTGAGGCAACCAAACAGAGCGCCTTAATGCTGGTACCTACTTTTTATTTTATACCCTTGCAGGCTCTCTTCCCCTTCTAGTCGCTCTCTTATTTCTTCATAAGGACACTGGGACCCTCTCAATACTCACACTTCAATATATTAAAATCCCTAATCCAGCCACCTGAGGCCATAAGATATGATGAGTAGCCTGTCTTTTAGCCTTTCTTGTTAAAATACCCTTGTATGGGGTTCACCTTTGATTACCAAAAGCCCACGTAGAAGCCCCAGTCGCAGGCTCAATAGTCCTGGCTGCTGTCCTCTTAAAACTAGGAGGTTATGGGATAATGCGAATAATTGTTGTATTAGGCCCCCCCACAAAAGAGATGGCTTACCCTTTTATTGTATTAGCCTTATGGGGCATCATTATAACCGGATCAATTTGCCTTCGTCAAACAGACTTAAAATCACTCATTGCTTACTCATCTGTTAGTCATATAGGCCTAGTTGCATCAGGAATTTTGATTCAAACCCCTTGGGGCTTTACAGGAGCAATTATTTTAATAATTGCCCATGGCCTCGCATCTTCTGCACTTTTCTGTTTAGCTAATACAAGCTATGAACGAACACACAGTCGAACAATATTATTAACACGAGGCCTACAAATAATTCTGCCTCTTATAACTACTTGATGATTTTTAACCAACCTGGCCAACTTAGCCCTTCCCCCACTACCTAATCTGATAGGAGAACTAATAATTATTACTTCCCTGTTTAACTGGTCTTATTGGACAATTATTTTAACTGGTCTAGGAACACTTATTACAGCAAGTTATTCACTTTACCTTTTTTTAGCCACCCAACGAGGCCCTCTACCCCAACATTTCATCTCCCTAGCGCCCTCTCATACCCGAGAACACCTATTAATGACCCTCCACCTTCTCCCCCTTCTCCTCTTAGTATTAAAACCAGAACTAGTATGAGGTTGATGCTTCTGTAGGTGTCGTTTAAGTAAGACACTAGATTGTGATTCTAGAAACAAAGGTTAAAGTCCTTTCACCCACCGAGAGAGGCCCGACGGCACTAAAGACTGCTAATCTTTTACTTCCTTGGTTAAACCCCTTGGCTCCCTTGCCGCTTCTAAAGGATAATAGCTTATCCATTGGTCTTAGGAACCAAAAACTCTTGGTGCAAGTCCAAGTAGTAGCTATGCACACAACCACAATTGCCATAAGTTCCGCCCTCTTAATAATCTTTATGCTCCTAATCTTTCCCTTACTTACTTCCCTTAGCCCTCTCCCCCTTCATAAAAACTGGGCCCTAACCCACGTAAAAAGTGCCGTAAAAATGGCCTTTTTAGTAAGTCTTCTTCCCTTATTTATTTTTCTAAATGAAGGCACAGAAACCATTGTTACCAACTGACACTGAATAAATACTCTTATATTTGATATCAACATTAGCTTTAAGTTTGACCACTACTCTATTATCTTTACCCCCATTGCCCTTTATGTAACTTGGTCAATTTTAGAATTTGCATTTTGATATATACACACAGACCCCAACATCAACCGTTTTTTTAAATATCTTCTTCTTTTCCTTATTGCCATAATTACACTAGTTACCGCAAATAATATATTTCAACTATTTATCGGCTGGGAAGGTGTAGGCATTATATCTTTTCTATTAATTGGATGATGATATGGACGAACAGATGCTAATACTGCAGCCCTACAAGCCGTGATTTATAACCGAGTTGGAGATATCGGACTAATTTTAAGTATGGCCTGATTCGCAATCAACCTAAACTCCTGAGAAATTCATCAAATATTTATTAACCCCCAAAATCTTGACCTTACCCTGCCCCTCTTAGGTCTAATCCTTGCTGCTACCGGTAAATCAGCACAATTTGGCCTACACCCATGGCTACCCTCTGCCATGGAGGGCCCTACACCGGTCTCTGCCCTACTTCACTCTAGCACTATAGTTGTTGCCGGAATTTTTCTACTAATCCGATTACACCCTCTTATAGAAAATAATCAAGTGGCCCTAACAACATGCCTTTGCCTTGGGGCTTTAACTACCATCTTTACTGCAACCTGCGCCCTCACCCAAAATGATATTAAAAAAATTATCGCATTCTCAACCTCAAGCCAACTAGGCCTAATAATAGTAACCATCGGACTCAACCAACCACAACTTGCCTTCCTTCATATCTGTACCCACGCTTTCTTTAAAGCCATATTATTTTTATGTTCCGGCTCAATTATTCACAGCCTTAATAATGAACAAGACATTCGAAAAATAGGGGGCATGCACAACTTGACCCCCTTTACCTCCTCCTGCTTAACAATTGGAAGCCTCGCTCTCACAGGCACCCCTTTCCTGGCAGGCTTCTTCTCTAAAGATGCAATTATTGAAGCCTTAAATACATCTCACCTAAACGCCTGAGCCCTTATCTTAACTCTCCTAGCCACCTCCTTTACAGCCGTATACAGCCTCCGAGTTGTATTTTTTGTATCAATAGGTTTCCCTCGTTTTACCTCAACAGCCCCCATCAATGAAAATAACCCCTTTGTTATCAATCCTTTAAAACGACTCGCTTGAGGAAGTATCATTGCAGGATTATTAATTACTACAAATTTTATCCCTACCAAAACACCTATCATAACCATGTCTCCCTTACTTAAACTCAGCGCCCTTTTGGTAACTATCTTAGGATTATTAATTGCCCTAGAATTAGCCTCACTTACATCAAAGACTTTTAAAATTACACCAAACCTCACTATGCATAACTTTTCAAATATGCTTGGCTTTTTCCCTGCCGTTGTACATCGCCTGGCCCCTAAACTAAATTTAATTCTTGGACAAAAAATTGCTACACAAATGGTAGACCAGAACTGATTTGAAAAAATTGGACCTAAAGGAGTCTCCTCTGCCAATATGCCCCTAATCACAACTACTAGCGACATACAAAAAGGCATAATTAAAACCTACCTTACACTATTTTTCCTTACACTCACCCTCGCTTTATTTATCAATTTTATTTAGATAGCCCGCACAGCCCCACGACTTAACCCACGAGTTAGCTCCAACACTACAAAAAGTGTTAATAATAAAACCCAAGCACACAAAACCAACAACCCCCCGCCAGAAGAATATATTATTGATACACCACTTGTATCGCCTCGAAGAGGTATTAGCTCTTTTAATTCATCCATAGCAACCCAGCAAGATTCATATCACCCCCCTCAAAAACACCAAACCATTACCATCACCCCTAAAACATAAAATAAGACATATACTAATACAGAGCGGTCTCCTCATGCCTCCGGAAAAGGCTCCGCAGCCAAAGCTGCAGAATAAGCAAATACAACCAGCATACCTCCTAAATAAATTAAAAATAAAACCAAAGATAAAAAAGAACCCCCATAGCCAATTAAAACACCACACCCTGCACCCGCTGCAATAACCAACCCCAATGCAGCAAAATAAGGGGCAGGGTTAGATGCAACTGCTACCAACCCTAATACCAGCCCCAAAAGAAATAAAGAAACAATATAAGTCATAATTCCTACTTGGACTCTAACCAAAACTAATGACTTGAAAAACCACCGTTGTAAATTCAACTATAAGAACTCATGACCAGCCTCCGAAAAACCCACCCTGTCCTTAAAATTGTCAATGATGCACTAATTGACCTCCCTGCCCCTGCAAACATTTCTGTATGATGAAATTTCGGCTCCCTATTAGGACTATGTTTAATTACCCAAATTCTAACAGGCTTATTCCTAGCCATACACTATACTTCCGACATTTCAACAGCCTTCTCCTCAGTATGCCATATCTGCCGAGATGTTAACTATGGCTGACTCATCCGAAATGTCCACGCCAACGGTGCCTCTCTTTTTTTCATTTGTATTTATCTACATATTGCCCGAGGCCTATACTACGGCTCTTACCTCTATAAAGAAACCTGGAATATTGGAGTAATTCTATTTCTTCTAACCATAATAACTGCCTTTGTAGGATATGTACTTCCATGAGGTCAAATATCTTTCTGAGGGGCCACCGTAATCACTAATCTTTTATCAGCTGTGCCCTACGTGGGCGGTTCCCTTGTTCAGTGAATCTGAGGGGGCTTCTCCGTAGATAATGCAACCTTAACCCGATTTTTCGCATTTCACTTTTTATTTCCATTCGTTATTGCAGCTGCTACAGTTCTTCACTTATTATTTCTTCACGAAACAGGTTCAAATAACCCCATAGGAATTAACTCCGACGCAGACAAAATCCCCTTCCACCCCTATTTTTCATATAAAGACTTATTAGGATTCGTGTTAATATTACTTGGACTTGCATTTCTAGCCCTTTTCACCCCAAACCTCTTAGGAGACCCAGATAACTTTATTCCTGCTAATCCATTAGTAACACCCCCACATATTAAACCAGAATGGTATTTCCTCTTTGCCTACGCAATTTTACGATCCATCCCTAATAAACTAGGTGGTGTACTAGCCCTTCTATTTTCTATCTTAATCCTAATACTCGTCCCCATTCTTCACACCTCAAAACAACGTGGACTTACTTTTCGCCCCCTAACACAATTATTATTTTGAGCGTTGGTAGCCGACATACTAATTCTAACCTGAATTGGAGGCATGCCCGTCGAACACCCCTTTATTATTATTGGCCAAGTCACATCCGTCATCTACTTTCTCATTTTTCTACTCCTCACCCCCCTGGCCGGCTGACTAGAAAATAAGGCCCTTGAATAAGTAGCCCTAGAAGCTCATCGTTAGAGCGCCGGTTTTGTAATCCGGAAGCTGGAGGTTAAAATCCTCCCTAGTGCTCAGAGGAAAGAGATTTTAACTCTCACCCTTAACTCCCAAAGCTAAGATTCTAAAATTTAACTACCCTCTGACGCCGAAAAAATTAACATGTACCGCACTTTAAGTATATTTACTATAACTTAAAACACCCTATGTAAGATTAATTTATCTATGCATTATCAACATAAATTGAATTTACCCCCTCATACAACAGCATCTCCCCAAGAAGACATAAAGCAAAACACGTGATAATAACCAATTAGGAAGCCCTACCGATGAGAAATTGAAAATCTAATAAAAAATCCATTTCCCACGTGCTCTCTCACAAACCCAACATCCATACAGTTTAGTGTTACTTAATGTAGTAAGAACCGACCAACAAAGCCACTAGTGTAAAGATATTAATGATAATCACGAACAACTATTGTAGAGTTTCTATTAGTGAACTATTACTTGCATTTGGCTCCTTTTTCAAGGGCAATCCTTAAGAAATCACCAACTGAAAGCCGAATGTTATGCATCTGGTTAATGGTGTTAACCATAATATTCGTTACCCACCAAGCCGGGCGTTCTCTTATATGCATTTGGTTCCTTTTTTTCTTCTCCCTTCAACAACATCCCCAGTGCCCATAAGAAAACTAATAAGGTCTGGACTAGATCTTGTTTTCCAGTGGACCAATGTATAATTATTTAAAGATTTATCTAATAAGAATCACATAATTAGATATCAAGTGCATAAGCTCCTTTAGATGCCCTGGGTCTGCCTTGGTTATTTGGCGACTAAACCCCCCTACCCCCCTACGCTGAATGGCACTATTAATAAACTGTTAAACCCCAAAACCAGGAGCACCATTAGCGTTTTATACTATTTTTTAAAAAAGTTATACTTTAATTGCTTAAACAAACCCTACAACCTTTAAAAGATGAAAGTTGCCCTAACTAAGCCAACAACAGGGATTAACTAACTGTTACAGCATTAAACAATTTTATACTAACTAATATTTATATATATATAGTATTATATTATATTTTTAGATTAAAAATTATATTTATAGTATTAAATATGCTAAATATTGCGTATAAAATATGTTAGAAAAGCCCCTATAAACACTTTACACCCCCTGACATATCATTTACTAATTATTATATAATTATGTATTTATATAATATAT